>CM021108.1:200644617-200689779 GCA_007115665.2 Sequoiadendron giganteum
TTTTTTGTTTTACAATTAATAAGTAAGTTCACTAACTAATGCCAACAACCTCTAAGGTATGAGACAAAGGTTATATAGAACCTCGACACAAACATAAATAAATCCCATGCCGATTATTTAATTAATAAAATAACACATACATTCCAAGTAAGATGATTTTACAACAAGCATAAGAGATAACTTTCAAATGCATTAATCCATTCATTAACAATAAGGTTACAACACTCATTCCCCGAATGAGGCAAGTTCAATAAATAAGGTTACAATTACAAATTCCACCTTGATAACAAATGAGGGGTAATATAACATAAGATCAACTGAAATAACAAGGCATGAATGGAAACTGGATCATATGAGCTCTCCAACTGGAAGTCTCGTCCACACGATCAAGAAGAAAAAACCCAATGGAGTAAGGTGCATGTTCCACCCAACCAAGTGGAACCCAAAGGTCCAACCCCCATGCTAGGAGATAGTAAGAAGGTTTTCCAACCAATGGCGTCTACCTCTAGACATAGGCTAACACAACCATACTGAAATAAATACAATAACATTACTAAAACAATGGTTACATTGCTTCTAGAATTACATAATCATCTGCATCACTAATGTGAACATACTGTCGACCTAGGAGAAGTGTCATTAAAATGTTACATGGGTTATCTTGGTGAGTCTTCCTACGCCCCAGCCCCCATCTCGGGTTATCCTGGTAACCTCTAACAACTTCTAGCCCCTCATATAATCCAATGTGGAATCAGTTATCTTTTGTGGGGACAAGATAACAATCTTTCCATTCCAGGCCTTCTCGTCTCAACCCAAGTCTTTACGAGCCCTTGTGTCCATGAACAAGGCACAATTATCTTATTAAGTTTTCGATACTACGTGGTACTCTAATCAGTTAATTAAGTTATCACTAGATTAACTTACTTGCAATGAGTTATCCTGGCACCACTTTGTGTGTTTGCCCTCATTACAAGCTACTCCTCTAAGACAACCCGTGGAACAACTCCACAACCCAAGGGTACACAAGTGCGACATAAGGGTACCACATTCCTAACCATGAAATACAGTCAACACCCTCCCATTCATGATAACCGAGGAACAAACTGGTGAAACGCACTACCCAAGCTAATCCAAAGGTTGACTACACAATACGACAACCTACAAACTTGAAAACCCAACTGGAAGACTTGCCAAATGTTAAAATCCACATTTCCCAAACGTCAACAGAAACAGTTCACAATCAAGGTGAGCAAGAAGACGAGAATTAGAGTTCTACTTTGGATTCACTAAATCCATTTCCTCATTAACATTCAGTAATATTCTGCCTTTGTGAAACTGAGTTTGAATAACTACTCTTTGGACAAGGGTGAAATTTTAAACCAAATATTTTATTCTGCAATTGTTCTCAAAAACCATTATAATAACGCTTATTCCGACCATTCAGAAATAAAAATAACATCTTATAGTAATAAATGTTTTCCCTTCATGATAAATTCATTTCTAAAATAATAATCTCATCTACATATTCATTTCATGTAAGACGATTATAGTGTTCCACCAGAATTGAATTATTTTTAAATTAAGTCCATAGTTGACTAAAGCACACTGTCTTAATTTCCACAATTACACTTAAACATGCTATTAATCAATTCAACATTTTAATAAATACATATTTAAATGTATATGAATGTATTAAAATTTAAATACTCAACAATATATATATATATACATAAAATAATACATATATATATTAATATTTTAATATTATATAATATAATATAAAAGATTATTAATAAATATTTTTATATTATAAAATATAATATAACAAATATTAAATCTTCATACATATATTTTCTTTTTAAAAAATTTTAAGAACAAAAAGCATTGCCTCAATTCGCGCTCCAACCCTTAGGGTTGAGTCACGCGACCTTGGGCTTTGTGCATAAGGATGCTAGGCAGGAAGAGAAATGGCCGCGGGTTTTCCGAGGTGGCAGCGGTTTTGACAGTGGGCGGCCACAGTGAGCGGTGCCGACGGAAGGAGCTGTTGCGGGTGGCGCGGGTGAAGGTCGTGCTAGGCGCGAGGTTGCAGGTCGCACTTGGCACGGAAGGTGGTGGTGGGAGGTTACGAGCACTGGTAGCGCTGACCATCAACTGTGGTGGCTTAGTTGTGCACTGCACAGCCAATCACCACCGTTGGTGGTCGAGGTTACGCAGTCCGCGTGGGCCACGGGTTGCTGGGTGCGCTCCCCCACGCTACTTCCCATGGGGGCGACGATGGGGTGAGCCCCCAACCCCCAATATATATATATATATATTTTATTTTTTATTTTTTATTATTATTATAATAAACTTGACTGTCATTTTATTTTTTTTGAGATGAAATTTTTTTTCGAGAAGCTAAAAATACTCTTTTATTTTAAATTTCAAATTTTTTTATTTTTTATTTTTTAAGAAAAATTTACCAGCATAACTTTATTAAGAGAAATATACATAAAAAATTAAAACACAAGCATATATATATATATGAATATTCATATATACACATTTTCATTCATCCAAACTTAAACTTCAACCAAATTGAAGAACAAATTGTATACAAAAATAGAATTGAAATAATACTTTGCAACCAAGAATTCATTTCCAACTTTGAACAATCTTTCCCAAATCATGAAAGCAAGGTTTCAAAAATTTTTGCCATCCACACAAATGCCATTGAATTCAAAAAAATTTACTAAATACAAACTGAAAACCTGACTTTTTTTTAAGTATGGTGAAGATCCTGATGGTGCGTTGAATCCCTTTTAAGCTCCATAGATTCTTTGAGAGTTTTATCCAAACCGACAAAATTGAACAATTCTTCCTCTTCTCTTTTCAATTTTTCTCCAAAAACTCCATTTACAAGACTTGTGAAGAAAATTTATAATAATGCAATTTTTCCCAAAAAATTCTACAACCACCCTCATCAATTCCAGAAAAGAGAATAGGAAATATCTCATTTTTTCAAAATTTCAAAATTTCAAATTTCTAAATTGACTTTTTTTTAATCATTTTTTTAATTTTCAATTCCAACTCAAATATGCATGCATTTTCAAAATGAATAATGTAATTCATTTCAACACAAATAACTTAATCAATTAATAAAATAAATCTACTACAAGATTAAATTATTTATTAATTAAATTAAATTACTCACTAATTTAAATCACATTTCTAACATTATTCTAACTTCCTAAATAAACTGAAACAAGGCAAATTGAACAAAATAGAACAACTGGACCACACTAGGACCAACGACACACTATGACTAGGATGACGACTTGGCACATAAATCCTAGGTACTATCTCCCAATCGAATGTTGTTGGGCCTTAGACACGCTCGAACCTGTGAAACCAGGTGGAGTCGATGTCCTGTACTTGTCAACCTGCGAACAAATAATATATCCACATGCAATAATATGTCATAAATAAGGCACACAGTGAAGAGGAATTCAGGAAATAGCAGGGCACTCACAAGCGAGTGATGCTATACTGTCCTCTTCACCAATACAGTAGTACTAACTGACGCATCTAACATAGGAACATAATCAAAGCATGAAACATCATAAATTTAAATATCCACATATGATAACTCCAAACATGCCATAATAATCACATCAAAATATAGTATCATCACATCAAGATACATCATGATAAAACAGTGATCAACTGTAACCAAGTACATAGTCAAAGTACAACACAATACTAAAGCAAAAAAGAGGAAACAACATTGTTTGCACAATAGATCAAAATAGAGGGGTATTACAATTCATGTGATGTGTCTTCTTGGTGGTGACATTGGATTTTTTGTACTTCAATATTGTGACCTTTCTTGGCATATGACATTCCTCTTAGTGGTGATGCTATGGATTGCATTCCCTAAGTTGTGAATCTTTATCCTCAACTAGTCCTCTCTTGGATACATTAGGTACAATTTTCTCTAAGGTTAAACCTTTCATGAACTAAGAAAAACCCCTTTGAATATTCTACTTCATGTATCAAGGCCACCAATCATAACACAACTTGCTTACTGGTGGAGCCTTTTTCATGAGTGCCTAGTGTGATGCAACTTTCTACACTTGTGACTATTTCTATGGTGCCTTATCAAAGTTATCAGGAGGCATAAATTTGGTATGGTTAGTAAAATGGGAGCCTAGATAGAGGCACAAATTCCCATTAGCCACTTTTTGTGGGCTCGCTATCCCTTATGACTACATTTTTCATGGCCATCAAGCATCACACAAATTTATTGCCTATGGATCCATTTGTTTCATAAGTGATTTTACATCCTTGTATTTGATGGATGTGGAATAGAAAAAACTACTAGTCCATCTTTATTTTATCGTCTCATTAAGTTTGACATTGTATGTGTGTGTATCTTTTCTTACTGATATATTTCATACCTTCATGTGTGTCCCTTTATTTTTATGCCGGTTTGCCATGGGATCTTGGATCCTAGGGGCTTGCACAACCTCCTTGATCTTTTTCATCCTATCCCATCAACATTTGTGCACTTGGACCCCTCTTGATGCTTCTTTGTCTACTTTAATGTGATTTTGAGTGCAAGTTCATCCTCTCACTAAAGTGGGGGCTAAATGTAGTGTAGAAAAATGTACTTTATATTTTCACACCATGTTTGGTTCGTTTAATAAATTGGACTTATTTAAGCCTCTAATTGGACCAAAACTTTATTTACAAGACTAATTAATTGTAATTTATCAAAGGGGAATTATGATTTAATTAATGCATTTAATTAATTTAACACCTTGAAATTCAAAAATCTTGATAATTTAGGTTAGAACCCATTTGTCCTTGGGCGAATGGGTCCCGTTTAATTTGTAAATTTAAAATTTAAATAATTTTTTGGTGGTATTTTCATGATCCCAAATTCATATTCAAATGTAATCTTGTAATTTTTAATTTTCAAGAAATTATAAAATCATCTATAAAAGAAAGGTTATTTTATCAATTTTGAACTAAAAATTAATGAGAGAAAGAAATATAGCAAAGATTATTGTGAAAGTTTTTTAAGAGAAAATTTCTCTAGCATTTTTTGCAGGACTAAAGATCTCAAGCATCATGTCAAAGTTATCAAGTATCATGCATGTTTTTAGAGCTGACATTGTGATGTAGGTTCCAAGTTTCAAATCAAGATTCAAGCTATCAAATCAAGATCACATCAACAATCAATCCATTTCATGTAAGATCTACAAAGTTATAGTCCTTCAAGGGTTTGGTGAGTTGCACATAACATTTTTTCATTCATTGTTCCTTCCATGTTTCATTATTTCAATTCAAGGTTTAATTACTGAAATATGGTTTGACAAAGGAAAATCCTCATTCACCAAAAACAAAGAATTTTTCCCTCTTGTGTTTGTGTTGCAGACCTTAGATTGAATAAGGATTGAAGATCTATCAAGGTGAAAATTTGGAAAAGTTGTCAAAGTTGCAAAAGTTGTCAAAGTTGTCATCAATCCATAGAAACTCGCCTACATAATTTATTTACGAATTTTTGACTATGAAATCCAAAGAATTCAAGAGTACAAACGTAAGAGTGGAGGACCCAAAAAGCAATTTCAGAGAGCCCTACAAGGACCCATTTGCCCTCAAGTGAATTTTTCCTAGAGGACACTCTACAGCAAAATTTTGGTGAAAGGTGAAAAATAACTAAACCCTCTTAGATTTTTCTAAAATCTATTGGTTCTGATAGAATAAGGTTCAAAACTTCTAATTTCATGTTTCACATTGTATTTTTGGATTGATTTTATTTTTTTCGTCTTTCTCCCAAAAGTGTTGCTTCAATAGGTCTACCCCATCCTAGATCAGAAGGAAAATAGTAAGATATCCTTCAAGGTTGACTCACCTAAGGGTTGAAAGTGATGTAGGAGCATCCTTGGTTCTTGGCAATCTTGCATCAATCAAAAAAATATTTTCATTCAGTTTTGTTCTTGTTCTGGTTTGAGTTGGTAGATCTGGTGCTTCTTCACGTTTTCTCGCCATATCTTGCATACTTGGGATTTCATTATGGACATGTTCAATTGTCGTATTCCAATTTTTCATCTCATTTGGATATTTTTCTAACAAGTTATTGCTTCCAAAGTACGTGACAGTTTTTGTGACTAGCCCCGGAATAACTTCAAAACCTAATGGCTAGTTGGATCGATCACGAATCTTTCCCATGACATGCGGATCCTCACGGTGTGTTTAGATTTGTTCTATGGAGTTTCCCTAACCTTAAACTTAGGTCCACATTTCACCATGCACATCTACTATGGATGAATTTCAGATTTGAGGCCAATCTGTTCTTACACACGTTACACTTTTCTTCTTGAAGATTGTAGCGATCTTTGGCCGATGCAAATGTTTCTCGACCCATGGATGGGATATAAAGCTAGTATTGAATCATCAAATGGAGGGATAATTAAGTAAGATAAAATAAAATATATATATATTTTGATCTGTAAGATTTTCGCTCACATGGAGGAGCCCTATATTTTGAGCATGTGGTAATCAGGCCTGTGCACCGAATCTGTAAGCCCGAATGTGGTAGACTATTTGTAACCAAGATTTTTGATAATAAGAGTGTTGCATCTACATTTTCCTCCATATTTCATGTTTTCTTCTGTTGTGTGACTCTTTCTGCATGGTTTGGACTATTCTCTTTGAGGACCCTCCTACCGTGATTGCACCAAACCGGTATCAGAGTGAGATTTGTTCCTTGCCATATCGTCAGAAGTTGCACAATCATGTTGAAGATTTTTTGTAGGGTGGAAGATTGAGGATACAACCTGAAATTATAGAGGACTTGTGCAGAGATGGCAGGAAGAAGAAATGGTAGAGGAAATGGAGTGCATGGAAATGCAGACCCAACTATAATGGAGATGTTGAGAGAAATTGTTGGAAGATTGGAAGCAGTTGAAATGGCCCAAAGAAGAGGTCGACCAGTTGATGATGTAATTGATGAAGAAGTAGAAGAACAAGAATAAGTTGCAAGGGAAGAGCAACCTAGCCTTGATTAGGGAGAAGAGAGGTTCATAAGAGCCCTAACCAGAGTGGACACTAAGCCACATTTCAATCCACCTGATTATAATGGTAAGTTATATTCAGATGAATTGTTGGATTGGATAATAGAAATGGATAAATACTTTGAGTTTGAAGGTACCCCAGATGATAAGAAAGTGAAATTTTCCTGTACAAAGTTGAGAGGACATGCATCCCTTTGGTGGGAACATTTGTAGAAAAATAGACAAAGAAAAGGAAAGGAGAAGATAAGATCATGGAATCAGATGGAAAATTCTTGCAGCTGGAACCTGCAAAGGCATTACACTTCTCATTGGAAGTCAAATTGTAATGCCCCTTCCAACTGACCGACCCAAATATGGTCATTTCTTTCATCTCCTTCTTCATATTCACTAAAATTGGTCTCTTTTCAGGGATGGATGATCTCTCTTAGCATTTTCACAAGCTCTTGCATTCACTTCAAGCATTGAAGTGACATCCTGGCACTCCATCACTTCAGTAGAGAAAGTGTATAACAACACCATTACAATAGAGGCTTGAGTTCCTATAACTTTCTCCCCCACTAGCCTTGAGCACTTTGGGCAGAGGTGGTAAGCTTTCTACTCCTCTCCTCTATTACTTTATTGAGTAAGCACTTTACTATTTTGTAGTGTTTTAAGTGTTCCCTTTTCTTTATTCTCTCTTTATCATATTATTTCTCCATCGTTGCAAACATGGCTATTCGTGGAGGTGGAAACAAAAAAATGGGGGTCTAATTGAGGCAAATACCTATACAACCCCCCAAAATTTTCTCTCTCTTTTGTGTGTAGGTGGAGATATTGTGGAGTGAGCTGGCGAACAAGCTTTGGGTGAGATCATTCTTGTCACCCTTGCTTTAATCTACTTGTTTTATCATATCCATTTATATGTTTCATATTTCATAGTGTTATTTTGTTCCCTAAGAAACCATTATCTAAGCCGATTGTTTATTTTCTAGGGGTTAGACCTTGTCTTTTTTTTCATTTGGCCGTACGGATGCCAATGCACCTAAGAGACACCTGTGTGTTGTACTATCATCCTAGAACCATGCTTCTTTCCTATGACAAAGATTTATTTGAGACACAGAGTTGACCCTAAAAATTGACTCACCTAGCCTCCTTTCAAGCCTTGAGTTTGTAGAGTGATCCAAGGACCTTATAGTTCTCATCATTCTTGTCCCTCCTTTCCAAACTCTCCCTTAAGCTAAGGTAAGTTAGGGAATCTTGTTGGTCTTGGCCCTCTGTGACCCAAGGCCTTGAAGTGGTTGGTCCCCCTCTCTCACAGGCTTCAAGTTACATTATGAAACTCTACTTGCACAATTTTGGTAGAGATATTTGTGAGGAGATTTTATTTCTTGTATTAATAACTCTTATGTGAATTTACATGCTCATAATTGTCTATAAATTGCAGCAAGTGTATGAGAGTTCAATGTGATTTCAATGAGAGTCAAAGAGAGTTTATTGTAGGTTTTGAAGAAGGATTGTTGAAGGCATGGAAGCATATCAATCAAATATTGATACAGTATTATTGTAATCTTGTTCTAAGGTTAAATAATACAAGCACTATTGATTCTGGTGGTGGAGTTTTTTCCCGAAAGGGTTTCTCCACGTATATGTTGTGTCACTTCTATCTTCTATCTACATTCTTCTATCTATTTCTACAACTGGTAAAATTAAACCAAATAGAATAATCATATGCAAATAATTGATCTAAATAGATTAATCATACACAAAGAATTGAACCAAAGAACACTTAATTAGATCTATAATATGATAGTTGTACAAGTTTTAAGCTACAAATTTAACTTCATTTTCAACAATAAGCTCGAAATCAAACAAAAATAGTGCAATGCATTTGTTTCAAAATCATAAAGCACCACAAGCATCAAATTTAGTCTATAGATTACAATACAATCTAGATTTTAGACATATACATACCTAGGTATGTGACAAAGGCCTAAATTAAAAGAAAAATAGTGTAACTACAGTAAAATGCATATATTTCTTTCTCAAACTCCCCAGAGGTTACAAACATCAAAAATCACACAAAACCACACATAATATTTATCATAACATCAATAAATAGTGTCATGGTGAACAATATATAGTAGTAATCAAACATCAGCTTGATTACTAGACTTGGCTATGAAATGTGAATGAAGCATTGAAAACAAAAAACAAATATCCCCCTTTTTTTTTCTTTTAGACACGAAGAAAGTTGAAAAGAAAAATAGTAGGATTTAGGTCTCGAGATCTCAAATAACCTCATTAATGTCATATCATATGCCTTTCCAACTATTCACTAATCTCCTTACAAGTTCCTCTTTTTGAAACCTAACTCCCCATCCTTTTTGCAATCTAAACAACTCCTCCTATGCAAGATTATTAGCATGGTATTATTGCAAACAAATTGCTTGTGATACATGGAGCATAATCCTTTGAATCATGAAATTGCAGTCAGTGGTGATAAGGCTCCATCACATAATTCTTACATATCTCAGTGACATAACAAACAAGCTCAAAAAATTCTCCTGAATCTTTATCCTTAAAAATTCAAAACCCAAACATGAAATTTTAAGGAATTCTATCTGGTTTGGAACTAGAAAATCATATATTAAACCTACAAATCAACCCCATAAATGAGGGTTTGAATAGGCCTAAGAATACAGATAAAGAACTCTTGATATCTGCACTATAAGATGGATGATCCTCTACTGATGGATCCTCTAAAAAATTCAATACAATATTATTTATAACAACAATTGGGCAGTTGATCTCCCGTAGTTGTGAACAACAGTGGTGCTAAAGATAAGTATAAGAATGAGTTGAAAGTCCTACATTGGTAAAGTCGATCTACTACAAGTGGTGATGAAGAGGTGGTTTGAATAGTCAAATAATATCTAATGATTTTCAAGGAGGTTGTTATCATTCAATGCATACTATTTACTGAAGTTTCTTTTTCAAGCATGAGGCAATTCTAGTGCATAAGACAACATTCTGGATGAAAGCTGACACAAATATAGCCTATCAGCTAAAATATATATTTTTCCTTAAAAAATATGGGTAGCTAGTTTGGTAGTGTCGAACACATGGGATTTGACATTACCACCGATCCCTCTTCCCTTTTTAAGTTTTAAGTTTTTTTCTTTTTAAATATTTTCTTAATACTATAATTTAAACTTTACTCATTTTAGTATCAATTAAATTTATTTTAAATGTTATTTTTATTATGGTTTAAATAATAGTTAAAAATATGTTATATGTATTATTTATTTTAAAATTTAAATAAATAAATATTATATATAAATTATAAAAAGATTACTTTTATATATAATATACATAATATATAGGATTTTTCATTATTTAAATCATATTCATTTTGTAAGTAAATTAGAAATTAAGATTATGGTATTTAGAGAGTTATTTTTATAATTTTATTATCTTGAAAGAAATACCAATACAACCTTTCTCCTTAGAATAGTTTTCTTGCATTTATTATCTTACACATATAATGGTTATTCATCCTTTTTAATAAATCTCTACAAATTTAAAACTTGGCCATTTTGAAAAATGATTTATCCATCTATACTCATGCAAGGAATTAAATGAATAAGTGAGTTAATTATTTCTTCAGAATTATCTACCAACAACAAGTAATGCATTTTAGAAATCTATTTGCAACTCTTTTTCATATTTCATTCAATCAATTTATGACCTCATTGAGAATTGTACTTTAGGCATACACCAACATAGTCCTCCACCTTAATACATAATCATGAGAAGGTAAAAAAACAAGAAAACAACAAGTCCCAATGGATTTTTCCACTCAACAGTAGGGTTGATGCACATCCCACCCTCGAGATAGGGTCACATAGCTCATCCCATACACATACAACATCTATTCACATGGATTCCTCAACAAATTTACACCTATAACAATCAAAATAACATACATTACACATTACAAGAATTTTCATTCACATATTAAACTGGGTGGGATCGCATAACCAATACAAGACCCCAACACAACTTAAAACAACAACACTAGAGATTCAACATCAAATTTCACATAAATTTAATAAGCAAGACCAATATTCCAACAAATTCTTTTACACATCAAAAAATATAGATAACTAAAAAGGGTAGACCTTACCAAGAAAATTTTATATCCAATTTGTGGAAGACTCTCTCCAAGACCTCTCTTCCATTGTTCTTTCTTCTTCACACTCCTCTTCCCAAAAGAACTTAAGAATATAGAAATATCCTGAAAAAAATGGAACAACCCTCCCCTAACTATGAGAGAAGAGTTATAAATAAGAGAAGAGATAACTTACTTGGGTGAGTACAAGATCACGATAGGGGCCAAATAGTGGTGATGTAAAAAAATGTGGTTTGAGTTAGGCAAAATCACTGAAATCAACTTTAACTTTTTACCAGGGTTGGTAAAAAGTACAATTGCTATGGTAAACACCAAAGCAAAATGGATATCCATTATTTACAATATATTAGATAATTTACAAAATGAGTCATGTATTATAATTATTATAATATATATTATTATTATTATATTATATATTATTATAATTGTTGCACAGGCGGTTGTCGTTGCACCAAAAGATCGACCTGTTAATGCCCGATACAGCCGCTAGATTTATACAAGATCAAGATCCACAAGAGGTGGTTAAACCATGTCATAAAGCCCAAGTGTTGTGCTAGACTACACCTACCACAGGAAGAGGAGACCAAGAGTCACACCTTGCAACAATCCCCCCCAATGCAAGTGCAGGGTTCAAACTTGTGACCTCAAATCTGATACCAATTGTTGCACAAGTGGTTGTCATTGCACCAAAAGATCGACCTGTTAATGCCCGATACAACCACTGGATTTATACAAGATCAAGATCCACAAGAGGTAGTTAAACCATGTCACAAAGCCCAAGCACCATGCTGGACTACGCCTACCACAGGAAGAGGAGACCAAGGGTCATACTTTACAACAATAATAATAATATATTATTATATATTATATAATTATAGTAATAATATTATTATATTAATATATTATTATTATATTATATATGTAGCATCGTTAATTGTCACCCTTGACAATTTCCTACTATGTTTTTCTCCCCTTTAAGTTATTGGACCTAATTGAGCACTTAATTTCCTAAATTATGCAGTCTACAATCCATTTTAAACACTTAGCAATAAATTGCAAGCATAAACAATGCTCTCATTTAATACTTTTCCCCTAACTCTTTAAGTTTCAGAAAATAGGCCTAGGATGCCTATGTCCACCCTATTTTGGCTCAAAATTCACATATGTCGGTGTTGAAATTTTATTATTTGAAATTGAAATATCTAAAGTTGGCTGTCAAGATTTAGTTTTCAGTAAATTAGAATAATAACATATAAATACCTAGTTATTGTATTATTTGAACATTAACAAGAAAGATCTAGCTAGTCGGAGAGTTTATGATCAAGCAATTATCAAGAGCATTATCAAGCAAGTCAAGAGCAACCACTAGAGGATTTATTACAACAATTCAAGATCAAAGAATCATGTCAAAGTGTATGTGAGTGTGTTCATGTTTATGTTTTCATATTATTTGTGAATATTAATCCTTGGAGGTCTCCAAACAATTCAAGAAATTCAAGCAAGTCAAGCAAGAAAAATCCAAAACTTGAGGAGATGTGTATGAGTTTAGTCTTTCAAGGAAGACATTAAAGGGTCGTGACTTGCAAAACTTTATGGATTCATCATTCATTCCTATCATTTATCCATTTATCATTGAGATTGTCATTGTGGAAGTGGAAACACTAACACTAGGTTTGACCAAGGCAAGCCCCTAAATGGAACAAACTTTCATCTCTCTTTGAATGTGTAGGTTTCATGTCTGAAGAAGATTGAAGGAAGTTTAAAGATAAATTGTTCATTGTTGCAATCAAAACCCTACACCTTGAAAAATCATAAAAACTTAGCTACATAATTATCTGATTGTGATTTGATAATGCGACAAGAAAGAAACGAAAGATCTCATCTAGCACCAAAGGACTGCAAAAACATATCCGAATTAGCTCTACAAATATAGTGATGCTTGGGGTTCTTATGTCTATTATTTTTATCTCCAAACTTATATCATAGGTGCACAATGTCATGGTCAGTCCATTTTTGTAGATTGTTTTTATCTGTGATTTCTCAAATATGTTGTATTTGCATCATAACAATAATTTGCATCATTAGGTCAATTGAATCATTGCATTTCATCCTTAGATCACTTTCAAAACTAGTCAAGGGTAGGTTGGATCACCTTTTAGGCTATAAGTCAATCATGTATCTTGTGCAAATATAACCACCCCATCACATCCATCCCATTCCATACATTCCTTACATTCCAATAAAATTAGGGAAAGGTGTCCAAACCCTAAAGTGAGAGCTCTAAGGTTTCCCTTTGCCTATGTTTCATTTTGGTGAACCTGACATGTTAAAATTATATACCTTCTAAAATTTGAAGCATTGCATCTTAGATTTAGGTTTACCATTATATTTTTCTGCAATTTTCAATTAGGCATCTATTTTTGCATCATAAAAAGCATAAAAATTTAAATTTAAATGCATATCATATTACATCTTGAAACATAGAAAAATAGGGGGGTTTCCAAATATGGAAAAGGTAATTCAAGAGGATGACAATAGACCCTATATCTTACTATTTTCATTAGGAAATGAGATCCTCATAAAGAATTGACTAACAACCCTTAGGCAAATCAACTCAATGTGAGAATCTACTAGTTTCCTTATGCTTGAGGATGGGGGTACAAGGATGAACAACACTTTTGGGAGAAAAACTAAAAAATAGAAAATAAACCTAATTATGCCAATTCAAACTTGCAACATCAATACAAAGCATATGGAAGGTCTATAAACAACAAACTTTTTGCAGATCTGAGAAGTTTTGAGTGCCTGTCACCAAAATGCAGTTTCGAGAGGCAAACTGGGACTCATTCACCCATGGGCGAATGGGTATTTTGTTGGGGTTTTCAAAAAAAAAATTGGGAGCCTTTGATAGTGATCGATAGCTTTTGTTTGATCTAGGTTTCAGTGTTAGAAAGTCATAAATCAGATTTGTAGGTGAGATTCTGTGATTTCACAACAACTTTGATAACTTTTGTAGCTTTGAAAACTTTTCCAATATTGTTCTTTAAGATGTCTTGAATCCTTCTTCAACCTAAATCTACAACACAAACAAAAGAGGTAAAAATTGTTTGTTTTTGGTGAATGGGGGTTTGCCTTGGTAAAACCTTATTTGGGTAATTAAACCTTGAATTGAAATAATGATAAAAGAAGGAATGATGAATGAACAAGTTATGTTACAACTCACCAAAACCTTGAACAAAACTTTTGAAATCTATAATGTTTGTAACGCCCCATCATGCAACCCTAGAGGAAGTTGCAATTAACTACACAAGCAAACTAATTTTTTTTTAAAAGTATAATTAATATGCGAGTTCACTACAAACTGCAACAACCTCTAAGGTCACGAGACTAAGATTACATATAAACCCACAACAACAACATTAAAGAATTGAAACCACAACATTTAATTACATATGAAATTAATAACACATACATTCCACATAAGATAAATTCATCAAAGAAAATTAAAGATACCATGAGATCTCTTTTAACCATAAGATTACAACACTCATTCCCCGAATGAGGTAAATCCAAAAGCATGATTACATATTACATCTTCCACCTCAAATACAAGAGGGGTAAAATAAATTACAAGATTACTGAAATGAATAAAGCATAAAAGATAATTGGATCCCACGAGCTCTCCAATCGAAGATCTCGACAACACGAACAAGAAGAATGCCCAACGGAGTAAGGTGCACACCACCCAACCAAGTGGAACCCAAAGGCCCACCCCCCCCCCCGTGCTAGGAGATAGTAACAAAGTACCATGACAAGACCAACTACCTCTAGACACGGGTAGAACCAAACTGATTCAAACTAACACACGAATCACATAATTACAACTCGAGATCAACGCACATACAACTCAATTACATCACAAGTACACCAAGTACAATGCTAACCTGGTTACGTGGCTTCCAGAAACAACAGATCAGGTATGTTAAGAAAACCATACACAAAACAATCAAGTACCAACTACAAGTACACTCATACAATACTGACATAAATTACAATGCTATAGTTGTCACTCGAATAACTCCTTCCAAAGGTTACCCAGTTTACCTCTCATGGCTCTAGCCCCTAACAGAATTCATTCTTCAACTTGACAACACACAAACAAACTAACACCAAGGGAAACCCAAGTGCAAACAACAGATAAGATGATCACTCCAACACTAGGAGGAAACATAAAGAGAACCTACCCCAACTCTGGAGGTAACAATAATAACAATGCCACTCCTTACAAGGAGTCACTATTCACAAAAACCTCTCCTTTCACAGGAGGTACCAAACATCCCCGTTCATGGAAACTGGGTAAGAACATTGTCACAACCTCAAGCACTAACCGAGGGAATAACAAAAAGGTTGACCTCACAAGGCGACAACCCCCAAACTCTAGGGTCCACTGGAAGACTTACAATCAATGACTCATAACACACTACCTCAAACATGAACACAGAGGAATCAATCGCACAAGCATTTGCGAGGAATAAACTAACCTTGGATACCTTAAATCCACTTCCTTAAAATAACTCAGAAGTTTTATGACGCAAAGAAACTAATTAATTAATGCCTCTTTCAGGCATGGAAAACAATTTAATCAAGGTATTTAATTCCTTAATTTCCTTTTCAATAATAATAAAAACAACATTTACTTCAACCATTCCAAGCAAGTTGACAACCCACAAACTCTACAACCCTGACAGGTAGACCTAACCACCATTTCTAATTAATTTTCCCCAAAGTGATAACATAAGGGATTATGTTTAAACAAGCAATTTAATCATAATTACATCTTATTCGGATTTCCTAAATCCACTTCATTAAAATAAAATTCAATAGATTGTTGCCACAATAAATCAGATTTACTAATGTCGCTTTTCGACATAAGGAGAACTTTAAACTAACATTTAATTCCTCAATTACTTGTAATTTATTAAAAATAATTATTTACTTTGCCATTTCAAACATACTACTTTCACATCATCTATTTCTTCTTTCCAAAATAATTCATTTAAACATTAATTAATTTCTCTATTAAACATATTATATGTAAATCAAATAATTGTCCTTTCCCAAATATAATATTTTAACTCAATCCACTAATACGACTATTACACATGATTTATAATTTTCTCATTTAAATCTAAATCAAATCAATAATTTGAACTATTGAACTATTGAACTTAAATTTAAGTTTCCCAATTACATTTAACTCCAACACTATTTAAAACTATATAATCTTAATTCCGTTCATTCAGCTATTATTCCATAATCAAGTATTTTACCCTCAATTGTTTGCAAATAAAAAAATAAAAAAATAAATTTTGCTCCTTCGATTTAAAATAAATCATTTTAAAAAACATCTACAACTCTTTTGTAAAATAAATCATTTTAAAACTAATTAATCACCATATAAAAAAATATGTTACTCTTAACACCAATGTTAGCCTTTTCAAATAAATTATTCTGAAATAAAATTTCATAATTTGGCTATAACATTTTGATATAAAATTTTCTCTATTAAAAAAATACCCATGCTACTAATTAAATCAACTTGATATATATAATATTCTAATATTATAAAATATAATATTTAAAATATTATTTAACAATATTTTAATATTATAAAATATAATATTAAAATATTATAAAATATAATATTAAAATATTATATTTTTATTTATTTTTGTTAAAACCCCAAATGAAATAGGGGGCGCATTTTTATTGATTCTCGTGCCGTGTTTTAGGGCACATTCATGCTTTGGTCGCGTGTTTTTCTGAGAGGGACGATAGCGGCGTTTTTGTAGGGAGGTGGACGCAACACCCGCAGTCCACCCTAGTGCAAGGGGTAGCAGCAGTGAGCACCGCCGACCCACATCCTTGTGGTGCGGCTGTGTCGACCCACAAGTATGTGGGCGGCATGCTTAGGCGGCCGCGGGAAGGCATGGGGTTCGCGTCGGGCGCGGCTCCCCCACAGCGCCTCCCATGGGGGTTGGCTATGGGGTGAGCCCTCGACCCCCCAAAACTTCAATTTTTTTATAAAAGAAATTAAATCTATTTTTAAAACCTGCAGATTTTTTATTTTTAAAATAGGGTTTTCTTTTTTGTTTTAATTTTGACATCCCACAATTAAAACCCAAGAACAAAAGGATATAAATAAGTATGAGTATATATATATATGTCTAACCATATATATGTGTACCTCAATTTAAATTGAACAATTAATAGCAAGATGATCAAATATAGTTATGATGCAATTTTTTTTGAAGAACTTTTCCACACAAAGAATTTCAAAGTTTAGAAACCAGATCCAACATGTTTTCATGCAAATCCAACAAATTCATATAATTTCTAAAAATAAACAAGAATTGTAATTTCTTTCAAAATGAAATTAATTTTAACAAAAGGAAAACCTGGTTTCCTGAAGTTTGAAAGATCCAAAAAGGGTGCCATGATTCCTCTTCAGAATCCAGTTCCTCCATGCAAATCCAAAACCAAAAATTCCTTCCATTCTCCATTTTTCTCATTTTTCATCCTCTCTCCATTTTTTTACAAAAAATCCAAATAATAGCAAAAATGGAAAAAATCCTACAACCCCAAAGTCAAACTTTTTAAAATATCTCAATTATCTCTATTTTTTCAATTTTCGCATTTTCTTATTTTCAAAAAAGAAATTTAAACCTTTTTCTTTAATTTTCAATTCAAACAATAATCCATTAATTCAAAAAGAATAATTCAATTTATTACAACACAATTAATTTAATTAATTAATAAAATAAATCTAATACAAGATTAAATTATTTTATCAATTAAATTAAATTAATCAATAAATTAAATAATATTTCTACATTATAACTAGATTCATTAAATTCACAACTTAATGCATATGCCATTCATTTAATTTTCCTAACTTGCAATTTAATAAAATCCAGGCAATTAAACAACATTTAATCAATAGAGCCAGACAAGAAACAGATGACACACTCAAGACTAGGGTCATGGCTTGACATGAGAAACCTAGCTACTATCTCCCTAATCAAATGTCGTTGGCAATGGACATGCTCAAACCTGTGAAACTAGGTGGAGTCAGTGTCTTGTACCTGTCAACCTGCAAACAATAGAATATCGCACATGTATATCTGCATCATAGAAAACACGCCGTGAAGAGGGAATAATGGAATCGCAGGGCGCTTGCAAGCGAGTGATGCAATCTCGTCCCCTTCACCCATACAATACTACTAATTGACGATTTTAACATCAATAGTTTAATCCACAGCATAAAGCATCATTAATTCAATTATTCACAATGCTAATCTAAAGCATGTCATAATAATAGCATCTGAATAAAATACCATCCATCAAAATATCTCAATCACATCACTAACAGACAACGATCAAAGTAATCGAGTACCAAGGTCCAAGCACTAACAAAAGACACCGCATAACCAAACATGACACTATTCGATCAAAAGAGAAAAACGGAGGGGTCTTACAATGTTGATGTTAATATTGCATGAAATGACTTCAATGGATGTGGATCTTGATGCTTGAAATATGAATTTGAATGCTTGACTTGATCTTTGAAACCTACATCACAATGTTAGATCCAAAAACATGCATGATGAAAGAAGAATTTGATATGATGATTGGATCTTGATTGCTGCAATAAATCACTAATAATTCTTCTCTTGAATGCTCTTGATCATCAACTTAAATAGCTCTTGTAAACTTGCACTTCAAATCTCATAAAATTTATTAAAATTCTCTAGGAGAAACTTAGAAAATAACCTTGTATTAATCGGTATGTATCCTTAATTTATTGAAATTCAAACATACAAGACGATATAAAAATATGGATTTGGGGACCTTAAAATATTGCCAAAAATATATTTTAAATTTAGGTTCAAAGGCCTAGGGGCGAATGGGTCCTAGGTCCCTATTCCTGGAACACACATTGCTCAAGGTAAAGTATTATGTATTGGAATTAATTATTGTTGGGATTCCCCTTCAAAAAATGTAATGGATTAGGCTTATAGATGAATAATAGGGCTTATTAAGGCATAATTAACTTCAATTTAGTTATGAAGGCCCAAAAAAAGTGTGAAAATGTGAAGTGATACATTTTTCTACACTATTTTTAGCCCCCACTTTAGTGAGAGGATGACCTTGTGTCCAACTCACACTAAAGTTGATAATCAAGAGAGGTCTAATTTTACAATTGTTGGAAAGATAAGATGGAAAAGGTCAAGGAGGATGATCAAGCCTCCAAGATCTAAGATCTCATGGAAAATCCAACAAAGGAATAAGGAGACACATGCTTGTGATAAACATATATATGCAACAATGAAAAGATACTCAATCATACAATGTCAAAGACTCAAAGAAAAAGAAAAGAGGTGGATCAAGCCTCAACTACATTTTCAGCTCGATGTGGATCAAGCCTTAGCTATTTATCCCCAAAAACATTCACAAGTGAAACCCACTATCCACTATGCAAACAAAATGCACTCACAAGGGCTAGTGTAGTTTGATATATACTATGTGAGCCCCCAGAAAGTGACTAAGTGAGAAAGTCATGCCAGGTCTACAAGCTCTCACCATATAATGAGAAAGTCATGCTAGGTCTATAGGCTCTCATTGTACTAACCATACCAAAGCTCTACCTATTATAACTTTGATAAGGCACCACACAAATATGAACATCGAGCTTTATAAGGCCAAACAGTTGTGTTATGCTAAGCACTTATGAACAAAAATGACTCCACTAAGCAAGGTGTGTTATGCTTGGTGGCTGTGAAAAAGGGTTATAACTTAAAGCTTCACAAGGTTAGAAAGATGAGTTATGCTAAACACTTATGAACAAAATGAAAATAGGATAAGACATGTTCAAATGGTTTTTCTTAGTTCATGTAAGGTATCATCTTAAGGAACATTGTGCGTAATGTCTTCAAGAGAGGACAAATCTAGGATAAAAGACTCACAACTTAGGGAATGCAATGCGTAGCATTACCATTAAGAGGAATTCCATATGCCAAGAAAGGTCACACTCTTGAAGGACATCAAACCAAATGACACCACCAAGAAGAGGACACATCATGTGAAGTAAGAAGACCTCACTAAGAAACATAAGGTATAGTCAAAATTTCAAAATGATAATGCCAATGTATGCCCCCACTTTAAAGAAATTGTTAAACACCATGCTATGAGAAGTTACTTTAAAGTAGAAAATGATAAATGCAAAACAATAAAGAAGACATGAGAGCTTATTTGGAAAGCCCCATGTCAAGCATATGTTTCCAAATGAAGCTACGTCATGAAAAAGGGATTTCCCCCAAATGAAATCCCAAAATCACACTTAAGAGATCCATAGATTTGGGGTTAGTGTATGTATTTACTACAATGTTATTATAAAGCTTAGAAAATGCCACCATTCCCCAAATAATAGAAGAACAAGAAGAATGACACATAGAAAGAAAAAAACAAAGAAAATATTATGGGTTAACATGGAAGAGTCTTGAATGTATCAATGCCTTGCATCATCCCTAAAAGGAAAACATAAGACAAAAGAAAAAGATAAATGTTTACGACATATAGAAGAACACAGATACAAATAGAGGAATGAACATAAAGACATTCCAAACAAAATGATATGGGGGATCACATTACACACATGCAATCACACAAGAACATGAAAAGAAAACACAAAAAATACTAGGAAAGCACATGCGAGTCAACCTACAGTAGGTCACACATATCCCAATCTTGTTTAGTATATGCAGAAGACTAAAAACTATCCAAAGGGACACCATCAAGTGCCAAACTAGGACAATCACCAAGTTCAACATGTGGTGAATCACTCTTTGTAGGAGGATCATCACAATTATTATCATTTAAGATCGTGAAAGAGGAAAATAATAAATTTAGCTCATTATCCACTTCCTCATCAATCTTACCAGTATCACCATCATCATCCAAGTTAATCACAATAGGAGGTATTATGATAATATCCATGGAAGGTACTTTTTCTTGCTATGTTAAAGATATAGGACTTCTTAATGTGGAAAAGGTGAAGAATCACCATGCATTACAAGAGGTATTGTTTGATCTTGATTTATTGTTTTATGTTTTTCTTGTATCAGATGAGCAATAAAATCATGCCTACGCCTACACTCTTTAGCATTTCAGTTTCTTTTTGTTTGATTTTCAAGTTGTGATTCTGTAGGAGTGGGTTTATCAGCCATAGGTTTCTTTTCTTCCCACAAGGGAGGAATGGAAGGAACCATGGCAGGTTGTTCAACCACTTTCTATTAACTATATAAAACTGTTTGATTTTAGGAGGCACAACGGGACTTATTTGTTTATCTTGTGGTCTCTTATAGGAAATGGGTAAAGGATTTGTCATGGATTGGTCTTGGTTACTTGGAAGGGATTTTGGTTCAATCATTGTCTCATCAAGGATAGGAGGCTCAATCATGGGTTGAGGCATATTGCTAAGGGATAATTTTGTTATGTACTTCGCATTAAAATTTTGATAAGATTTGAAAAACAACTCCTCACAAGGTCTAATAGGTTCCATAGGTTCGGGCCAAAAGAAGTTCAATGAGAAATTCCCATGGGATGACACAAGATTAAAGCCACTATTGTATACAATAAATATCTCTTTTCCAAATGGAAAATTTAAACATTTATGCACTACCGATGAGATGACTTTCATGGAGCGAAGCCATGGGAGGTCTAAATTCACATGAAATTGGTCTAACATTAGGATGATCGAGAATGAGACACTTAATATTTTCGGTCCAGCTTGTAGAGGAAGAGTTATCAAACCTATTGTAGGGAAAGAAAAACCATTATGTTTTTTTGATCCATGATTTTGATTGTTCATAAGTATCTTAATAAAGTTGATTCAGAAATAGGAATTCTTTAGTGATCACATTCTCTACATAGACAAGATCAATTAATATCCCATTATTAGGCTTGTCATTGATTCTTCCAGCTATGTAAAGAGGACCATTAGGTGCATGTTTAAGTATGTCATGTTGTGAGAAAGCAATGTCAAGGGACATTTTGGTTTGGCCCTTACGAGGTTGAACTCAATGACTCCAACCATATTATCTATAGGACTTTCCTCATTGTCTTTCATGTTATCATCATTTGTATCAACATTCATCACATCACTTAGTTTCACTAGCTTTGACAAAGGAGATGTTATTATTTGGCATAGGATTGGTAAATATTTTCAAATTTTTGGTTAGGAGGGGCAACAAACTTATTACCTTGATCATTAACACCACCAATTTGGATGTGATTAGAATCAATGAGGTCTTGAACAATATGTTTAAGATGCTTACAATGTTCTTGATTCATGTCCATTTTGTCGGTGAAAATGGAAAAATGAATTTTTTCTAAAGTTTGGAGGTGAAGGCTTAGTAGGATCAGGAGCTCTAATAGGAGGTAAGGAAATTAAGTTCTTATTTAATAGTTGTAACATGGTGTTATGAAGGGTATTATGTAGAGGGATAAATTGTCTACTTCTCTCCCCAAATGTGTATGGATTTATCGTCTTTATAACAACCACTTGGGTGTCAATATGTTGAGTTGGTTGAGGGGGATTAATTTGTTTAAATCCCTTATTTGGTTTCTTGAATGGCTAGTAGTTATTTTGAGACATAGATTCAGATTTTTTTAGGACGTCTAAAGGGACTTTTAACTTCATGACTACTAATAAGATTTTGGTAATCATGAAGGGCAGTACACAATTGTGTGAAGTAGGGAAAATTTATCATCCCAATCTTATCTTGAAGTTTAGTTTTTAAATGCTAAATGAAAATTTGTTGAAGATCAAGATCAAGAATCTTAATATTGATTTATGAATAAATCAATTGATAATGGATGATAAAGTCGGTGTCTGTTTCATCATCCTTTTTCTTACATCTCATTAAATCTACTAGGGTCATTTTAGGACCCATGTGCACTTGGAAATGATTAAGAAAGGCATCAATAAGTTCATTAAATGAATGTATTGAGTTATTCGGTAAGGAACAAAACCATTCCAAGGTAGTTTCTTTCAAGGATCTATAGAAGAGCTTAGCCAAGAGTTTATCCTAAAAAATCAAGTCACTACATAGGGCTGCGTATGAAAAATGATGACTAATAGGATCTCATTTCCCACCATATTTCTCAAATCTAGGATTCTCTATACCTTGTGGCATTTGTGTTTTGAATATCTCTAAGGATAATGGGTTTCTTTTGACATATTGTGAAGGTTGGACATTTTTATTTTGATTCAATGTATCGATTTGTTGTTGGACGGATGAAACACTTTGTAAGACTTGGTTAAGGATGGGATCATTTTTTATGTTGTGATATGGAGGTGAATAAGGTAGAGGTGTATATGTGTTCGGGCCTGACAAGTGAATTATAAATTTGTGAGGGCAGATGGATTAGGAGATATGAGATTTGAATGCACAAAGCTAGAGGGATTCCCAGTGGAAATACCTAAGTTCGTGTGAACATTTCTAGTGGGTTGCATGGTTGTAGTAACAGTTGGATTAGTGTATGTTGGAATAGAGGTCATGGTTGTGGAAGGAGGAATTGAATTTCCACCTTGACTTTGATTATATCCCAAATCTTGAACACAGCTAGTCATTGTAGGGACATGGTTGTTAATGATGTGATTTAAGATATGCACAACTTCTATTCCTAGTTCATCATCAATTATTCTCATCATGTTATCTATGATAGGAATCGTAGTACCAATAATGTATTCATAACTCACAAAGTTTTACAATTTATCTATCTCTTCATCCATTCTTCTTAGGTTCTCTTGAGGGACATTATTAACCATTGATTCAACATTAGTAACACTGGTCATTGGTAAGGAGGTCATAGGAAATGAAGTATCAAGGTTATGGTCCATAGTGGGTTGACTAGTGTCAATACTATGAGTGAAAGAGTTCAAAAACCAAAGATCCACTACAAATGATGTATCGTGGGATGACATGAGTCTTGAGTTATGTCTCATGACAATATTGGCAATAGGATAATAGGTTATGAAGATCATACAAGTTTCAAAAAACCTAGGTGGACCTAAAATGGAGGATAATAAATTAGATGAATGTAACTAACAACCAATGTAATGCAAATATGTAAAAGGAGATAGCAATTTTTTAGATTTTGAACAAGATACTTTACTGATTATACTATGCAAAAACCTAAAAATGATATCATTTTTAAATGTACTTTTGAATTCAAACAATGCACTAAATTTGACAAATTAAGCTTAATGTAAATGATTTGAGAAAACAAAAATTTTGGAAACTGAAACAAGAAACTAAATGCAAGAACACAAAATTAAGAAAGAAGGTTTTTGATGCTTAGAAATGCAAAAAAAACCTTGATCAGGGACTCACTCACCCATGGGAAAATGGGTCTTGCTTCAAGGTTTTTAAAAATTAATTTACAGATTTCTAAGTTTGTGTTTATGTTTTCATATTCTAGGTGGAAACAGGTAATTACAGTTTCAGATTTCTAAAAAATCAGATCTAAATGCAAGTGCACAATGACAAGAAAAAATACCTAGGGCTGAAATGGACTCCAAAATAAGAAAGTTATGATGCTCAAACTTTGGGTTCACCAAAATGAAACATAGAAAAATAGGGGGTATTTCCAAATATGGAAAAGGTAAGTCAAGAGGATGAAAATAGACCCTATCTTCCTATTTTCATTAGGAAATGAGATCCCCACAAAGAATTAACTAATAACCCTTAGGTGAATTAACTCAATGTGAGAATCTATTGATTTCTTTATGCTTGAGGACGGGGGTACAAGGCTGAACAACACTTTTGGCAGCAAAACTAAAAATAGAAAATCAACTTAATTATGCCAATTCAAACTTGCAATAACAATACAAAGCATATGATAGACATAAATGACAAACTTTTTGCAAATCTGAAAAGGTCTGAGTAATGTGTACTTATCACCAAAAGGAAATTTCAAGAGGAAAATGGGTCTCATTTTCCCATGGGAGAATGGGTCTTTTGTCAGGGTTTTCAAAAAACTTTCAAGAGCCTTTGATAGTGATATGTAGCTTTTATTTGATCCAAGTTTCAATTTTGGAAAGTCAAAAATCAAATCTGTAGGTGAGATTCCATGATTTGTCAACAAATTTGACAAATTTTATAACTTTGACAACTTTTCAAATCTTTCTCTTCAAGAGGTCTTCAATCCTTGCTCAACCTAAATCATAAACACAAACACAAGAGGGAAAATTGTTTTTTTTTGGTGAACAAGGGTTTTCCTTGGTCAAACCCCATTTGGCTAATTAAACCTTGAATTGAAATAATGATAAAATAAGGAATGATCAATGGACAAGTTATGTTGCAAATCGCCAAACCCTTGAATAAACCTTTGGAAATATGTAATGTTGATGTTAATCTTGCGTGAAATGGCTTCAATGGATGTGGATCTTGATGCTTGAAATATAAATTTGAAACCTACATCACAATGTTAGCTCCAAAAACATGCATGATGCAAGAAGAATTCGATATGATTATTGGATCTTGATGGTTGCAATAAATCACTAATAATTCTACTCTTAAATTCTCTTGATCGTCGAATTTAGCTCTTGTAAACTTTCACTTGAAATCTCATAAAATTTCTTAAATTTCTCTAGGTGAAACTTAGAAAATAACCTTGCATTTATAG
Source organism: Sequoiadendron giganteum (assembly GCA_007115665.2). Lineage (NCBI taxonomy): Eukaryota > Viridiplantae > Streptophyta > Pinopsida > Cupressales > Cupressaceae > Sequoiadendron > Sequoiadendron giganteum. The sequence continues at coordinate 200,670,601 of CM021108.1, forward strand.
GTATGTATCCTTAATTTTCTAAAATTCGAACATTACAAGTCGACATTGAAATATGGATCTGGGGACCTTAAAATACCACCAAAACCATATTTTAAATTTATATTCAAAGTTCTAGGGAGGACCCATTCACCCATGGGAAAATGGGTCCTAGGTCCCTATTCTTGGAACACACATTGCTCAAAGTAAAGTTTTATGTATTGTCATTAATTATTGTTGGGATTCCCCTCTCGAAAATGTAATTTATTAGGGTTGTAGATGAATAATAGGGATTATTAAGGCATAATTAAGTCCAATTTAATTAGGAGGGTGCAAAAAAGTGTGAAAATGTAAAGGGATACATTTTTCTACACTACACATCATAGGTTTAAATGACCTAATACAAATTTTACAACCTTCAATTTTTCAAATTTTCTACTCTTCCGTTCTCTATAATGGTGTATTCAACCCTCAATGACTGCAATAAACCTTTCGAATTGCAAAAAATCACTTCAAAAACCTCTTGATAAATGTCACACCAAGGTCTCCAATCTTCAATACCTGCAATGCCCAATGAAAACCAAAAACTACCACAAAACCCTTCACCAAAAATCCAAAAAATCGGATTTTTTCCCTCCTCTTGGAAAACTCACGACTCCTTGCTCATAATTAGTTGTTTCCACAATATAAAAAATAATAAATAAATTTTAGTTCCATTTCGTACCTCCACAATCCCAATGCCTAAACTTTCCTTTTCAAAATTTTCAAAAAAAATTGCAATTACACCTTTACAACCCCAACTACCAAATTGCATAACAAAAATAATACTTATTTAATTAAATATATTTATGCTCAATAATTCAAATTAACATCCTAACATGAAATTATCCCCCTAACATGAAATTCAAATGCAAATTTAAAATTTGATTATTTTTTGTTAATGTTGATTGCACTTTCACTTAGGATGCTCCTGCATCATCCCTAAACTTGGGGGTAAGGATTTAAGTAGCTTTGTGTTAGGTGCATTCCTTCTAGTAAGGGATCCATTTATATCTCCTTAAAAAATTAGTGTAGCAAATACACTAACATTTTAAGGGGGGCATATAGTCCCCCACTTATTATTTGCATAAGAAATGGTCCCTTTTTAGTGATGACAGTATACATCTCCTAGAAAGTGTGACCTAATCAATGGAAGTGTGGCCTTATTAATCTATGTTGTGTCTCATTTGTGGTGATATTAGGCTTGATATCTTCTAAGTGTGTGAATTTTCTTGGCATATGATGTTCCCCTTTGTGGTAATGTTATGGCTAGTATTCCCTAAGGTGTGAGATTTTATTCCCTGACTTGTCCTCTCTTAGTGGTGATGTCATGTGTGATAATCACTAAGGTGTGAACCTTTATGTATTGATAAATGCCCCTTTCTATTATTTTGTAAATCACCTTTTGTGGTGGTGTTGTTTATAACACCCCTTTAGGTTTTGGCCTTGTCTTATGCACCTTCGTAGGTGAGTTTTGCACCTTTGTAGGTGAGTTTTCCATTTTTGCGCCTTTATAGGTGAGTTTGTCATTTTTGCATCTTCATAGGTGAGTTTTTTTTGCTCCTTCATAAGTGATTTTATGCACCCTTTGAGGTGAGGTTTTGGAAAGAAAGTTCATGGATTCAACATACCAAAGCTTGTTGGGTCATGAAATTAGGCACCCTTTTAACATGGATGCAGAGCATAACACAACTTGATTGGCAGTAGAGCTATGTGTTTTATGAGTGTTTAACACAACACAACTTAGTAGCCTTGTGGAACCCCCTTTTTAATTAACATGTCTGTAGAACATAAAACAAATTGCTTGATAGCAGAGCTATATGTTTCATGAGTGTCTAGAATAACACAACTTGCTAGCCTTGTGGAACCCCCTTTTTATTAACATGTCCACTGAGCATAAAGCAACTTGCTTGACAATAGCACTGTGTGTTTCATGAGTGTCTCAAATAATTTATCTTTCTATCCTTGTGGAACCCATCATATTTCATGGAAACCTAGAATAATGAAGCTTGCTAGCTAGTGGATCCATGTGGCTAATGAGTGATTTGGCATAACACAACTTGCTAGTCCTCATGGGAGAATTCATTTAAATAACATTTATTTGATTGATGAGACAAATTTAATATTGAGGTCTCTTTACCTTATTGACTTGAATCCTTTTAGTACTAACCTTGTGTTTGGTGTGTGTCTTTTTTGTATCTTCTTTGTGTTTGCATCATGTTTGTGTTCATTTTTTTGTCATCTATATGTTACGTTATGTCATGTGTTTTCATCATGTATGCTTAGTGTTTTCTGACATGTATGTTTGTATATGTTACCTTTCTTCATTTGAAAAACATGTGTGTTACTTTGTGCTTATGTTGTTTTGTCATGTGATCTTAGATCTTGGGGGCTTGCACACTCCCCCTTGATCCTTTGTCATCCTATCTCTTCAACATTTTTACTTTCAAACCCTTCTTGACATATTTTTCTACTTTAGTGTGAGTCTAAGCGTAAGTTCATACTCTCACTAAAGTGGGGGCTAAATGTAGCATCATAAATTGTCACCCTTGACAATTTTACACTATGTTTTTCTCCCAAGTTTAAGTTATCTGGCCTTATTGAGAACTTAATTTCCTAAATTATGCATTCCATAGACCATTTAAACACTTACCGATAAATTTCAATCATAAAAAATGCTCTCCTTTAATACTTTTCCCCAACTCCTTAAGTTTTAGAAAATAGGCTTGGGACACTAGTGCCTAGGGCAAATTGTCCACCAATTTTGAATCCAAATTAAAATATGTCGATGTCAAAATTTTATTATTTGAAGCTCAAATATCTAAAGTTAGCTATCTAGATTTATTTTTTGATAAATTAAAATAGAATATAAATACCTAGTTATTGCATTATTTGAATGTTAACAAGAAAGATCTAGATAGTTAGAGAATTTATGATAGAGAAATTATCAAGAACATTATCAAGCAAGTCAAGAGTAGCCATTAGAGGATTTATTACAAAAAATCAAGATCCAAGCATCATTTCAAAGTGTATGTGAGTGTGTTGATTTTTATGTTTTCATAATATTTGTGAAGACTAATCATTGTAGGTTTCCAAGCAATTCTAGAAAATCAAGCAAGAAAAATCCAAATCTTGATATTTGTATGAATCCAATCCTTCAAGGAAGCTATTAAAGGGTGGTGAGTTGCAACACTTTATGGATTCATTATTCCTTCCTATCATTTATCCATTTATCATTGACATTTCCATTGTGGAAGTGGAAACACTCGTTGGCAACAAAAGGGGAAACAACTAAGAGGGGGGGTGAATTAGTTGTCACAAAATTTCATACTTATTAAAATTATTAACCCTTATTCTTAGATCTGATTAATAACCATGAAAGCATAAATCAACAACACATTAGAAACACTCATAACACCAAGATTTTTGCATGGAAACCCTATTAGGGGAAAAACCACGGTGGAGGTTAATCCACAAGTTTATACTTTGTTAGAAGTATACGAAGAATAAATGAGGTTCTTGATGCACATGCATTTAGGCACACTGCTCAAATACAAAGGAAGACTCACTATCTTACCAAAACATTCAGACTAAATCCATTTGAATATTTTTAACTAAGAAAGTAGCATCTGCTAATGCCTGATTACAGTTTCGGTTAAGCACATGAACACTTCTTCACTCTTCTTCACTCTTCTTGACACTTTGCTTGACTTTTGAATGATCTAAAATTTATTGACACATAGCACTCCCACACTTCTCATCATGCATGCCTCAAATGAGATAAACAATTGCTTCTATATATCCACAAAAAGTAATTGCATTGCTTCATGTCGGCTTCAACAAAATAATAAGATGAATACAAACTGTTGGTCCAAAATAATAAAGATTATTAATGTGAATCAACCAAATTCAGCCACAACATAATGAAGACCCAACACAATATCCTTGAACACAAAACACCTTCAAAAATTATTCCTCGAAGATCCACAGCACGCTACAAACACCCTGTCAGCCATGAACATGCAAGAGAAAATCACCGATCGTGAGCACAACGATGAATGTGAACCAAAAAAAAAAGATAGAGCATGATATAGAAACATACACAAACACCACAAGAGAATACACAACAACTCAGATTACTAGGATCACATTATCTTCTTCCAGGAACACCAACTACAATTAACAAAATAACTGTCGAGACACAAAAACTCATAACTTGCTCAAATCTTCATGCACACCTCTGAAAATTTCGATGGATAAACTAGATAGGATTTTCAATAAACCCTTTAATCCATAATTTCTCACCATCAACACACTAAACTTTCCATCATATTGATCTTCACTGCTTCACAGACAATCTTCAACATTTTTATTACAATTTTCTCAATATCCTCGACATATACAATCTTAAAGACATTAATGCTAATAGTGTTGACATCAATGACAAACACATATAAGAAACACAACCACAACATCCAATAGTATCCCCCTTTGGAATTGATGGCAACACATGATGTGAAAAACACCATCAACACAACTAATTTCAACACTTACTCCCCCTTAGGTTCTGACTCTTTTCTCATGACTTCTTCTCCTCAAATAATTCCAAATTTTTCACATTGTACTTCTCCCCCTTTGACATAAATGGAAAAGGTACACACAAGCTCTGAACCACATATCTATAACATCTGACTACTCCCCTTGAGTAGTAGCCACCACAACATCAACCCGAAACAAGATATGACTGTGAATGCACAGACTAATGCAATGTCTTTCATACTAGTTTTGATTATGAGGGTTAATCACCCCTAACTTCCCTCTGAGATAATCAAAATTATCCTTAGGCAATGATTTGGTGAAGATATCTGCAATTTGTTCCTTAGTAGGCACATACTCCAATCTGACTTCCTTATCACTCACCTTGTCTCTCAAAAACTGATATTTGATAGATATATGCTTGGTCTTTGAATGCAACATTGGATTCTTAGAAATGTTAATTGCACTTGAATTATCACATAATATATAAATAGGTTCATCATACACAATTATGATATCTTCCAACATATACTTCATCCACACTACTCAAGTACAATTGTTAGCAGCAACAATGTATTCTGCCTCTGCAGTAGACAAAGAAATGACATTCTGATTTTTACTTAACCATGAAATCAACTTCTTTCCTAAGAAAAATGTGCCACTACTTGTGCTTTTCCTATCATTCACATCTCCTACCCAATACACATTAGTAAAGGCACTCAAAGTAAGATCATCGTCTTTAGGATACCATGGGCCAAAATCAACTATTCCCTTCAAGTATCTAAAAATTCTCTTCACAACAGTCACATGAGATTCCTTAGAATTGGCTTGAAATCTAGCAACAATACATAAAATATTCATGATATCAGGTCTAGTTTGAGTCAAATAAAGCAATCTACCAATCATTGATATGTTTCTAGTCTGATTTGTCTTCGGATAATCATCATATGTTGTCAACTTACATCCGGTCACCATAGGTGTACCAACTGGCTTTGAATCTTCCATACCAAACTTCTTTAGTAGTTCTCTTACATACTTGGACTGAGATATAAATATTCCTTTATCTAATTGAGTAATTTGCAATCCAAAAAAGAATTTCATCTCACCAATCATGGACATCTCAAACTCATTCTACATCTCATTAGAAAACTTCATGCAAAGACCATCATCTCCTCCAAAAATGATATCATCAACAAAGACTTCCACAATTAAATCTTTATCATCATCAATCTTGAAATACATATTACTATCAACAGTACCTTTATTAAATTCAAGCTTCAACAAATACTTATCCAATCTGGCATACCAAGCTCTAGGGGCTTGCTTGAGTCCATACAATGATTTCTTTAACTAAAAAATCATATCTCCCTGATCAGTCAATTGAAATCCATCAGGTTGCTCAACATATACTTCTTCATTCAATTCACCATTTAGAAATGCTGCCTTGACATCCATCTGATAAAATTTGTAGTTTTTGTAAGCAACATAAGCAAGAAACAGTTTCACAAATTTAGTTCTAGCAACAAGGGAAAAAGTCTCTTCAAAGTCAATTCCCTCCATCTAAGAATATCCTTTACAAACCAGCCTTGCTTTGTTTATGACAACTTCACCTTGTTCATTCAGTTTATTTCTAAAGACCCATTTAGTTCCAATTACCATTTTTTCCTTAGGTCTAAGAACAAGAATCCATGTATTATTTTTCTCAATTTTTTGTAGTTCTTTCATTTCTTCAATAAAATGTTCATCTTTGCATGCTTCATTGAAATTTCTTGGCTCAGTCTTTGATATCAAACACTATTCTTTTGCAATTCTTCTCCTAGTCTAGACACCTTTGTTCTTATCACCTATAATCTAGTTTTCTGAATGATTTAACCTCACATACCTTGGAGTCTCAGAATTTTCTTGAACTTCAGACTCTTGTGATCTCTCTTCTGCACTTTCACTAGTTTCTCTTTCCTCTTGATCTTCTTGATTCATTGGAATGATCTAAACTTGATTTGAAGTTTGACATTTGTTTGCTTTGTTTGTAAGTTGCCATTCTGATCATCAAAATCATATCCACAGGCTCTGGATGGTCTAGCAATGTCTTCATCAGCCTTAACATTTGCACTTTCAACCATTTTCCTCAATCTATTGTTGTAGCACCGATAGGCCTTACTCTTAGTAGAATAACCAAGAAATATTCCTTCATCACTCCTAACATCAAAATTTCCTATATCTTTGTCTCTTTTGATATAGCATTTTCTCCCAAAGATTTTGAAATATCTAACAGTAGGCTTATGAACAAAGCATAGCTCAAAAGAGGTCTTACCAGTATCACCTTTGACTTGTACCTAGTTGAGGATATAAAAATAGTACTCACAGCTTCTCTCTAGTAGATATGAGGGACATTTCTTTCCAACATCATACTCCTAGCAACATCTATAACTGTCATGTTCTTCCTTTCCACAACTCCATTTTGTTGAGGGGTCCACGGTGCAAATAATTGTCTCTTTATCCTATGCATTTCATAGAAAGAATTAAACTCACCGAAAGTGAATTCACCACCTCTATCTAATCTCAGACATTTAGTCTTCAAACTTTCCTTTGTCTCAACCTTAGCCTTGAAAATATTGAATTTATCTAGAGCTTCATATTTTTCCTTTAAGAAGGCAACCCACATCAATCTAGAATAATCATCAATAAGTAACATGAAATACATGTCTCCTTGTAAACTTCTAATTTTAGTAGGACCACATAGGTCAATATGCAAAAGCTCCAATACTCCCTTTGAACAAAAACTATTTTCTTCTAAATGAGACTCTAGTTTTCTTTCGTACCTGACATTCCTTGCATATGTTATTAGTAGGATTTACCAATTTAGGAAGATCTCTCACTACCTAAGTAAAACTTATCTTGATAATATTGTCAGAGTTTACATGACACATTCTCCTATGCCACAACCAACTTCCATCAACTTGAGCAATCATACAACTTTTACTAGCATCATTAAGGTGAAAAATGTTGCCTTTTGTTTTTGTACCTGAAGCAATCACATTTCCAAAACTTCCCAATATTCTACAGTTTCCATCCTTGAATTGAAGATTGTATCCCTTATCAATCATCTATCCAACACTTAAAATATTATGCTTCAAACCTTCAACATAAAGAACATCATCAGTATTATGCTCACCATCAAAAGAAATACATCCTCTGCCATAGATTATACCACCATTGTTATCACCAAATCTTACAACACCACCATCATACTTTTCCAAGCTTACAAATTTGTTTTTATCACCTGTCATGTGATGTCAACATCCACTATCAATTACCCATTCATTCTTCTCTTCAACTCAAGCAACTAGGGATTTCTCCACATTTGTACAACTAGCAGATTTAGTAGACATGGGATTATTTTCGTTGATAGCAATAAACACAAACTCATCTTCACTTACATTCCCTCTATTAGATTCATCATCCGTCACACCTTCATCAACAACATAATAAAACTTATTTTGAAATTTAGGCTTGTAAGGTCTTGACTTGGGAACTCTTTCCAGATACCTTGATGCAAAATGATCTATCTTATTGTAGGAAAAACATTTTATAGGAAATTTTCCTTTATACTTACCTTCTCCTCTTGCTTCTCTTTTGACAATAAGTGCTTCAAGCTCATTTAGTTCTATTTCTTCTTCTTCAATCTGTCTCATTTATTCCTCATACCTGAATACCTTTCTAGAATAACTTTCACCCAGATCATATCTTTGCTTATCTCTTCCAGAGGTAGTAGCTTTAAGCAAATTCTATCTTAGGAAGGGCATCACTGAATTCAATCAACTCAAAAGTAGTAAGTTTACCAATCAACATATCTCTGGTTACATTTGTCATAGTCCCAAGCTCATCAATAGCTGTAGCTTTGACTTTGTATGCATTAGGCAAGGATCTAAGCACTTTAGCAACAATATTTGACTCATCCAAATGTCCACCAACACATCTGATACCACACACAAGTTCATTCACTCTTTAGACGAAAGTAGTAATATTCTCATCATCACCCATTATCAACAATTCACATTTCCCTTTCAGAATCTATATCTTAGCAATCTTCACATTAGCATCACCTTCATACAAAGTTTCCAAATTTTTCTAGATCTCATAAGTAGTCTTTAGATCCATAACATTCATCATCTCAGAATTAGTCAAAGCACTCAACAATGCTTCCTTAGCCCTGATATTGTATTTAACATCCCTAATCTCAACAATAGTAGTAGGACCATTTTGAGGGATAACATACCTATTACTTGTAGTGTTCCAATAAGATTCACCAATGCATCTCAGATGAAACTCCATTCGAGTCTTCCATAGAGAATAATTTTTTCCATCAAATCTCAGACTATCCTTCTTATATGTTTTTATCCCATATCAACTCAAGCTATTAAACTTCTTCCAAGGAACCTGCTCTGATACCAATTATTAGCAACACAAGGATAGACAATTGAGAGGGGGGTGAATCAATTGTCACATAATTTCAAACTTATTAAACTTATTAACCCTTATTCTTAGATTTTATTAATAACCATGAAAGCATAAATCAACAAAACATCATAAACACTCATAACACCAAGATTTTTGCATGGAAACTCTGTTAGGGGAAAAACCATAATGGAGGTTAATCCACAAGTTTATAATCTATTAGAAGTATAAGAATAATAAATGCAGAACACACATGCATTCAGGCACACTACCTAGAGATCACTGCTCAAATACGAAGGAAGACTCACTATCTTACATAAACATTTAGATTAAATCCATCTGAATATTTTGAACTTAGAAAGTAGCATCTGCTAATGCCTAATTACAGTTTTGGTTAAGCACATGAACACTTCTTCACTCTTCTTGACACTCTACTCTTCTTTCAAATGATCTAAAATTCATTCTCACATAGCACTCATACACTTCACATCATGCATGCCTCAAATGAGATAAAAAATTGCTTATATATATCCGCAACAAGTAATTGCATCGCTTCATTTCGGCTTCAACAAAATAATAAGATGAATACAAATTGTCGGCCCAAAACAATAAATATTATTAATGTGAATCAACCAAAGTTGGCCACAACATAATGAATACCCAACACAATATCCTTGAACATAAAACGTCTTCAAAAATTATTCCTCAAAGATCCACAACATGCTACAAACACCCTATCGGCCATGAACATGAAAAACGTGAACAAGCAAGAGAAAATCACCGATCACGAGCACAATGATCAATGTGAATCAACAACACAGATAGAGAATGATCTAGAAACACCCACAAACACCATAGGAGCATACAAAACAACTCAAATTACAAGAATCACATTATCTTCTTCCAAGAACACCAACTATAGTTAACATAATAACTGTCGGGACACAAAAACTCATAACTTGCTCAAATCTTCATACGCACTTGTGAAACTTTCAGTGGATAATCTAGATAAGATTTTCAACAAACCATTTAGTCCACAACTTCTCACCATCAACATACTAAACTTTCCATCATAATGATCTTCACTACTTCACAGACAACCTTCAACATTTTTATTACAATTTTCTCAATATCCTTGACATATACAGTCTTAAAGACATTAATGCTAATAGTGTTGACATCAATGACAACCACATATCAGAAACACAACCAAAAAATCCAACAACACTAACATGGGGTTTGACCAAGGTAATCCCTTAAATGGCACAACCTTTCTTCTCTCTTTGAATGTGCAGATTTCAAGTTTGAAGAATATTGAAGGAAATTTGAAGATCAATTATTCATTGTTGCAATCAAAACCTACAGCTTGAAAACTCATGAAAAATCAGTTACAAAATTATCTGACTATGATACGACTATGCGAAAAGTGAGAAATGAAAGCTTTGATCTAGCACCAGAGGACTAGGAAAACATATATGAATTATCCCTACAAAGATAGTGGCACATGGGTACCTATGTCCTGCATTTTCAACTCCAAACTTATATCACAAGTGCACAGTGTCCTTCTTAGTCTATGATTTCTCAAATCTATTGTATTTGCATCAGAATAATAGTTTATATCATTAGGTCAATTGAATCATTGCATTTCATCCTGAGATTACTTTTAAATTTTGTCAAAGGTAGGTTGACTCACTTTTCAGGTTGTAAGTCAATCATATATCTTTTCCAAATCTAATCAGCCCCATCACATCCATCTTATTCCATACATTCCTTACATTCCAATGAAATTAAGGAAAGGTGTCCAAACCCTTAAGTGAAAGCTCTAAGGTTTCCCTTTCCCCAAGTTTCAATATATTATAATATTATTACTATTATATATTATAATAATAATAGTAATAATATTATAATGGGTATGTGCAGGAATATGATGGGCCAAAAAGTGATGATATGTAAGTGATATGATGGCCCATGTGGCTGACGACCTTTTTTAACCCAAAATTGATGAAACGAAAAAGGTTTTTAAAGGAGATTCTTAGATTTCCACCAATATAAATTATGCTTTACTTTGAATTTTAAAAATTATTATTATTCATTTTCTATTTGAATTACGACTAAAGCCTTGATTAATAGGTTGATTGGAAAACATCTATAGCTTTCAAATGGTATCACATTTTTTGAATCTGAAACGTGCATCACATTCTATGCTTAACATACTGTAGGATTAAAAAATAAAAATAAAGAATTTCATGAAGTTTTTACCAAGTTAAGGTGGTCAGAAATATGAGTTTTTATATTTTTTAAATTTTGTAATAAACAATTCATAATTAATTATTTACTTGGAAACAAATTACAAAAAAATATGCATCACATCAAGACATGAGTCCTCTACTTATATCTAAAATATTATAAAAAAATATTATCATTTTATTGTGCTTAGGGTGGTTAGACAGACACGTACTTCTTATTTTTTCCTTGAAATTTAAGTACTACTGCATTGAAATTTAAATTTTTCACCAAATATATTTAAAAAAAAAAAACCTGGTAGTTTAGAAACTAAATTCAATTTTCTACAAATTCTATTCTTACATATTTTTGAAATAATATAGATAACTTATTCAAATTTTTACGTCAAGTTGCCTAACTCTGATTTTCTAAATTTTCATCACCATTTAAGGGCCTATTTTTTCCATGATGATCCTGCACATACCCTAATATATTATAATATTATTACTATTATTATATAATATTTATAATATTATTAATGTATATAATATAATAATATTTTTATAATAATATTAATATTATCATCTGCCACCCCTACTATCAACTATAGTGTCAGGGTCGGGGCTTGGCATATATCAAATATTAAAAAAATGCTCTCTGAAATGGATATTTGTTTTGAAGAACTATATGTAAAAAAAGGTATCATTTTTATTCACTATGATAGTTAAAGTGTGAGTAGTGATGAATGAGCAGAGTAGAAAAAAATGGATATCTTTCCAAAATTGATATCTATTTTGCCTAGTTTCATAAAAAATTACCAATTTGCTTTCAAATTTTAGCATGAGAAAGTGAGGTAACTCATTTTCTTTTATTTTTTTCATCATTTTAATTGCTTTCTCTAAATTTTTGGCATATATATTGAGTTTTTTTTATAGATTTGAGTAATTAGTTTAAAATTATGTTAATTATAAAATTTATAATTTTAAATAGGGTTTAAATGGCAAAAACAATTGATAGATAAAGCTCTCCACCAAACCCTCTACCAAATCCTCCTTCAATTAAGGATTTAATTAAGATAAATGTGACTGAAATGAAGAACATTGTTGAGGGACACCATCACCACCCTCATTTGTATTCAATAACACCTAATATAGAGGCTATAATAAGTTGTGTGAAATAAATCACAAGGAAACATAAGTTTTTTCAAGAGTGGAGAGAAACTAAGATGTTGTGCAATATAGTAATGGTTTGAGCTATGACAAGTTTAAAAACTTCAAAATATCTAAAGCTGAAATAGCCTAATATTTTGTGAATCCAAAAATTGGATAGCCTATTGCTTTACATAAACCCAAATTTTCCATAAAATGGTGCACACATGAGTCATAACAAGAAAATTTTGGGATCATTGGTGGATGGTGCTTGATAAACCATCCAACATAAATCTTGATGTCCCTCTTTATTTTCTCTACAAATTATATGCAAAATTTGTTTTAGGGAAACATACGAACTATTTTAATTTTAGGAATTTTCAGGGAGTAGGTATGGGAATTCCCCAAGATAGACTTGGGGTAATGTGTCAGATGCAAGGTTCATATGTTCCCTCTCCTCGTATTCCTCCCCCATCTCGAGTAGCCCATCCAGACATTGTTGCAGATGCAACAATGCATAGTCTCTTGGCCATACACTCTTTGATTGGCCATTTGATTACATAGTCTTCACAGTTTTCCCAACTACTTGATAGTGATAATATTGGTGGCTCAGTTGATGTTGGTGGAGAATCAATATCTAGACATATTTGTTTGCCTCATCATTGTAGTATGTGAAATCATATGTGTCTAGGTCCTATAGGAGATACTACTGAGATATAAAAAATGATATTTGATATATTTTGTTCGTTGTATGCATCTTTTCCTACTTTGAAACTTAAATTTTGAATGTATAATCACTTTATAATGGTTTAGCTAGATGATGAATAACATATTATATCTATTTATTTCTTGCAATCTTGCACTTTAATGGTTTATGAATGACATGTCGTTTTCTCTCATAAATTATCATTAGACATTTATATTAACATGTATACTACTGTTAAGTTTGGTTGCCTTGGGAAACCTCACCAAATTTGATCCTTTTATCCTTTGATTCCTTGATCCATTAACATCCTTAGTCTCTATAGTTTCATTTTGGTTTTTATCCTTTCAATAAAATTAGATTTCCCTTTTACCAATGATGGATCTTTCAATTTGAATTTTCCTTTTGAAATAAGTGCATATAAAAATGATATGGAATGCAAATTTTGGTACAATAATACATATACAAATTAAATTAAATCAATATAACCCTTCAACCATTCCTAAACCATCCAAATAAACCTTATCCCCTATCCAAATCAGACATATATCCATACAAAATTTATTGCATTCCCCAAGCATCACATCAATAAACCCCTTTGAAACCTTAGTCCATAAATTCTATCCTAATATCTAGGGTCTTACTCCATAACCACCATCCAAATTAATCCCACAAGATTTAAACATCAAGTAAAATACAATCCTTTAGATCCTTAGGCCATCCTTGAACATAAAAAAAACCCCCACTCCAACTTTTTGATCCCCTTAAATATCATCACACTTTAAAATTCAAAGGAAAATCATTGGGATCTTGAATGTCAATTTGAATCCCTTATATCAAATCATCTAATCTATATTTAGTACACTAAATCATTCTTAGGGACTAATGTCCTATCCTTTAGATTCTAAATCACCTTAGGTCCCAAATCTATCCTTTGAACTCTACAAGCATTCATAGGTTCCAAAATATTAATTAATCTAAAACATCATCCCAAAAATCATCCCAAATATTTACTTAAGGAAATCACCTCGTAAACACCCTTTGGGATTCATTATCCCTTTTAATATGAATAATAAAAAATTTAAATTCAATAAATCCTTATCATTCCAATCCTAATTACCATCACATTACCTTGACCCAAATTTTCCCATCCCACAAGACCAATCATCAAAGCTCAATCAATCCAACTTTAATCTGAAGGTTAATCATTTTCCTCAATCATTAATCAATCTAAAATCCTATCCTTGAGCCTCCAAAATCTAAATTATCGAAATTATCCAAATCCAATCATTCAAACAATTAAAACCCAAATCCTAACCTACAAGTATCATTAACTTTTGATTTTATCATATCATTCAACAAGCTAGGAATTCATTGAAAATCCAAACACATGAGACATGGTGATGATCAATCCATTTTAATTATATGGGTTTTATCATTACAACCAATTTGAGAACACCGTTATTTATGATAATGATGAGAATATTGCTAACCAAATAAAATATGATCCTTATGATGATGATTATGATGGTCTTGTTAATAACCAAAAATATAATCCCTATGATGATGGTTATGGTATTGACCAAAACACCATTGATGAGATTGTTATGGGTCATATTTCTATAGATTCTCCATACTAAAACATGAGAAACCAAGACCCCTTAAACTAAAAACATGCTATTACTATCCATCCCATGAACCAAAATTAAATTCCCATAAGTCACCCTCATCCCAATCTTGGCAAGGAAAACACCATTTTGGAGAAAATACCTCAAAACCAATCAAAGCCCATAAAATCCTCCTCCTACATTAGTCCATTATCTAAATATTTACAAACTAATCCAAAATCCTATTGATCATATAATCAGAAACCTATAAACATCTTATGAAAAAAATATATCCAAGGGCTAGTAACAAAGGATCTTAAGAAAAATGTCCCAAGCAAATGTAAGAATATTTCAAGGGCTATCATGTAAGAATATTAGTAATCCAAAGAAGATTTAAAATTTCCAAGATCTCCCCAGAGATTCTATCCCTATAATTCAATGTATATGGGAAAGTAAATGAACCAAATCTATATGGTCTATCTTCATAGAGTCCATAAGACCTATATGGGACAAAATTCTTCAACCAATCAATGTGTCAAGGGAGAATAACTATGAGATAATCAATAATGGGCATATCCAAGATAAGAAATGTACATCTACCTTGTTTATAAAATAATTAAATATATGTCAATAAATGATTCCAAAGCATGATAAACCTTGCTAACCCCCATTATGTATTTTCTTAACCTCTTTAGATGCATTGAAGTGATTATTCAATTTCAAAGTATAATAAAGCAATAGTATGAACTAAATCGATAATATTATATCTATTTTTTTACAAGCATAAATGGAACCAATAAAAGTAATGACTATCATTCATAAACATGGTTAATAGAGAGTAGTTGAAATTTGGAAATAAGAATATTTGTTGTTTTGTGTGTACTGGACCAAAAATGACTGTGCCAACACATCCAAGTGGGCAGGTAAATGATAGGAAGGGATATGTTTGTTCTCGAAGTCACCTAATCATTTCAAAGTGCACTATTGTGATGTAGTCTCTTAAGATCCCTAAGAGCAAAAAACTGTCAAACTATGATATAGTGGTTCTCAAAGCTTGTGGCACCCAAAAATGTTTTATGTACACATAAAATTCCACATGACATCCCTCCACATAAACCTCTCTCAATTTTGGTCAACTCAACATCGTTTGACCATGAAAACTTGCAAAAAGTGTCAGTAGAGAGCGGTTGAAATTTGGAAATAAGCATATTTTTTGTTTCATGCATCCTAGACAAAAACTGATTGTTCCAACACATCCAAGTGGGCAGGTAAATGGAAGGGAAGGGCTCTATTCATTTTCCAAGTTTCAAAGTGCATTATTCCAATGTAGTCTCTTAAGAGCCCTAAGAGCAAAAAAATAGCCAAACTATGACAGAGTGGTTCTTGGAGCTCATGGCACCTAAGAATGGTTTTTTTAAATGTAAAAGTCCATATGGAATCCCTCCACATAAAACTATCATTTTTTCAACTCAACACCATTTGACCATGCCAACTTTGAATGAAAACTTACAAAAAGTGTTAGTAGAGAGCAATGTAAATTTGGCAATAAGAATATATTTTTCTTAGTGCATCTTGGATGAAAACCAATCACACCAACACATACAAGTGGGTAGTTAAATGGAAGGGAAGGGGTATCTTCATTCTCCAAGACACCTGATAATTTTAGAGTGCACTATTCCAATGTAGTCTCTTAAGAGTTCTAAGAGAAGAAAATTGCCAAACTATGACAGAGTGGTTCTTGGAGCTTGTGGAACCTAAGAATGTTTTATCTACATGTACAAGTCTATATGGAATCCCTCCATATTAACCTCTCTCAATTTTGGTCAACTCTACACTGTTTGACCATGCCAACTTTAAATGGAAACTTGCAAAAAGTGGACCAATAGAGAGCAATACAAATTTGGCAATTATTTATTTTATGTTTTTTGCATCTTGGACCAAAATTGACCGCGCCAACACATCCAAGTGGGTAGGTAAATAGTAGGGAAGGTATCTATTCATTGTCCAAGTCTCCCAATTATTTTGGAGTGTGTTATTCTGACATAGTCTCTTAAGAGCCCTAAGAGAAAAAAACTACCAAACTATGTTAGAGTGGTTCTCAAAGCTCATGGAACCTAAGAATGTTTTTTCTACACATACAATTTTATATAGATTCCCTCCACATTAACCTCTCTCAGTTTTGGTCAACTCAAGACCATTTGGTCATGCCAACTTAGAATGCAAACTTGCAAAAAGTGTCAATAGAGAGGTGCAAATTTGGGAAAAAAAATTAATTTCGTTTTGTGCTTCTTTGACCAAAACCAATTATGACAACATATACAAGTGAGAAGCTAAATGCTAGGGAAAGGATTTATTTGTTCTCCAAGGAACCTAATCAAATTAGAGTATAGTATTTCGACACAGTCTCTTAAGAGCCTTATGAGCATGCACATGAGATACTTATGCATGAACAAGAATACACTTGACATTCATGAACATACACACATGCACATGATATTACACTTGTCATTCATGAACATACATACATACATACACATGATATTACACTTTAGATTCATGAACATACATATATACATCTTGAAATTGTTTACCTATGACCATCCACATCCAATCAATCTATTTACATACCACATGAATTGTTAGCATATACATAAAACATCATATCCATCACCAATATAGATACATACAATGTGCATTGTTAGCATACACATAGAACATTACATCCATCATGTTAATATAACTAATAACATGCATATCATATTTTACATGTCCTCATGTACAAATACATCAATTCACCACCCTAAGGTGTACAAATTGTATGCATATCATATTTACCTCTTTATGGCTACATGCCATTCCCATTTCTACCACCCTAACGTGTATAAACTTTATACATATCATATTTCCCTCTATGGCTACATGCCATTCTCATCTCTACCACCCTAGAGTGTAAAAATTTTATGCATATTGAATATTTCCCCCTCTATGGCTACATGCCATTCTCATCTCTATTAGCCTAAGGTGATCCCCATCATTATCTTTTTAGAATCCACTCATCCTCACTCACTTCTCCAAAACCAAATAGACCTGCATATAAATATAGATAAATTTTTTTGCATAAGTAACATGAACTACAAACTAAATATGATGTAAGATTAAGAATCACTATTGTAGATCCTCAAAATTTGTCCTCACAATTGTCTTATTTTTTGTCTATTAATTAAATAGATATTATTATCTATTTAATTAATTCATTTAATACTTTCTTCTATTCATTCATTATTTCAATTAATTATTAACATATTATAACCATTATCCATTTGCATAATCATTTATCCATTTCATATTACTCCATTTACATTAATCATTAAAATATCCATCCATTCAATTTACATTAATCTTTATCCATTGCATATTTTAAATCATTTAAATACATAAATTCATCTAATTAAATAATCTATTAATTCAAAAACCCATTTTATTCTAAATGCCTAAATATCCATTACATCATAAAGTCACCCATTTATTAATTTCATTTCAATCAATTTCATTTGATTAAAGAATATGGGATAATTGTCAATTTCTCCACTTCACTCTTTTATCCCAAATTTATCCCATCTATCATGAGGGCATCTCTATAAATCCTTTCTTCTCACCAAAAATCACATTTAATTTAAATCATACAATCCTTTCTTCTGTTCATCATAGCTTCTTGTTGCATTTGTGCTTGTGAAAATCTGAGAGCACCAAATGCATAAATCAAGATTTTGATGATAGGAAAGCAATGGAGTTAGTTTTCTTTTGAATGCATGTGTTTGGTTTTGCACAGTTTAGTTTTATAGTTTTTGCTTTTGTGTTCATTTAGAAAAGCTTCATTGATATAATGCTGATTTTTTTTAATATGGTTAAGTTTAAATTAGTTTTTCATTTTCAGTGTATACAAAATGGTGAACCCAACATGAATTAATGAATATCATCCTTATGCCAGTAACGTTTTTTTTAGCTGATAGCTTTTGTTTCTTTTATCATCCATATTATGAAAGATGCTTATTTTCTTATGGTCATGTAATATGACATTAATTTATTGATGGAAGCTCTGATATGCATCTCTTATGATGGGTATTTTGGAATTGCATAATTGGGTAGTTTAAATTTTTTCTTATAACTAAGGGGGTTTTTTTGTGGCTGTCTCAAAATTAAGTTCACGATGATTAATTTTTTAATGTACTGGATTGAATGCCGACCAAAACAAAGATGCTTCGCTTGAGTTTCATTGTTTCCATATCTGCACAGTTGACAATGTAGTTAATCATATGGCTAATTTGTTTCTATTCATGCATCAAATATGAGTCATTAATTATCTTTTTCTATTTGATACAATATCTACATCTAGCAAAGTTTAGATTATTGTGTCAGATATGATTGTGTGGGTGAAAATAAATATTAATCAACCAAGACCACATATAAATATCATCTCCATCATCCATTCCAT